>JBBGZY010003413.1:0-37500 GCA_037952925.1 Lithobates clamitans | reverse complement strand
ATCTTTGCAGCTGTCTGTGAACAAACAGGACTGTGCAGCAGGTAAGACGTTGTCACGGCTTTACTCAGCCACACATAACTAAATTCCATCCTCTGCTGCTGTGTATGAAGAGACAGGACTGTGCAGCTGCTGAGGACTCCATTGTTTGCAGCAGCGATGTTAGCCCGGGCCTTACTTAGTCACATGCAGAGTCCTGTCTGCGTGTTCAGATATAACAGAAAAGAAGACATTGGTTCGGTCTTACTAAGATACATACACACAAGGCAATGGCAGCCTCTTTACTGCTGAGTATGAAGAAACAGGACTGTGCAGCAGAAGAGGCTGATATTTAGTTGTGTGCATGGGGCTAGGGAAGGTCTGGCTAAAGTCTTTAATCTGCTGCACAGTTCTGTTGCTTGTTCAGATATAGCAGCAGACATTGACCCGGCTTAACCCAGCCATGTGCACACAACTAAATACGAGCCTCTTTGCTGCTGCATCTGAATAAACAGGACTGTGCAGCAGAAAAGAGGCTGACATTCTGTGGTGTGCATGTGGCTGAGTAAGTCAGGACCAACATCTTCACTACTGCACAGTCCTGTTTATTCAGACACAGCAGCAAAGAGCCTGGTATTCTGGTGACTTGGCGTTACTCTGCTACATGCAGACAACTTCTTAGAACATGCAAACAGATTTTGTACATGTGGTTGAGTGTGCAGCATCTTAGTTTTGGGTCCAGCTTTAGTCCTGTTGCATGTTCAGAGAGAGTAACTGTATTGCCCCATCAGCCCCCTTTATACTTACTGTGACAGGAGTCCCTTTGGGTGAGGGGGCCGTGGAACTAGAAACCCTTGGAGAGGTTGGGAAACCCTTGTTTCAGCTCCACATGCACCTCCTATGTCTAAGTCACCCTGTGTCTCTAATAGGGGTACAGAGTGATCCAGAACCCCACTATGATCTGTACTAATCGAACTCATCGTACAACCACACTGGAATAATGTGTATATATATTGTATATTGTCTCATACTATGGTATGCTCTCTGTTGGGACATTTGGGGTGTGGCTGTATTCCATTGTTCTATTGTGTCTGTCTTCCTTGGGAGAAAAGTATTATGGGATGTGTTTGTGTATGTGCTGTGAAGAGGGAGGGTGACTTTCTCCAACAGCTCTCCCTGCTGATTGGACAGTCTACCGCGCCCCAAAATGCAGAGGGAGGGGGGAATGTCCCGAGTGTTACCTCTCTGTACCTGTGTTTCAATAAACAGTTCATGTTCAGCAGCCAGTACTGTCTATTTCTTAATTGTCAGTCGTTGGAATATCTGATATCTATATTCAGACTGGAGTAAGCGGCATATGACGAAAGCAATCAAACGGAGTGTGGGACGTGTTGTTACACTTACCTGAGTCCTATCATGATCCAGGCGCTGTGCCCGTCTACAGCAGCTCTCTCCTCTCTCCCTGCTCACAGAGGAAGCAGCGGGAGACATTGGCTCCTTTTGCTGTCTATCAAATCATGGGAACAGAAAGTGAGGGGACGGGTTGAGCAGCACTGTGTGCATCAACAGACAAACACTGCATGGCACCGGATTGAGCTGCAGGTGTGCCCCCAATGCAAGTGGTACTGCTATGCAGGCACTGGCATTCCAGTGTGAGTGGCTGGGGAAGCCGGGCCAATGTCAAACTGCTGCACAGTCTTTGCTTGTTCAGACTTAGCAATAGAGAAGAGGCCGGTATAGTGTGAATATGTGAGAGTGTGTCTGAGTCAGAGACAACATCCTAGACACTGCACAGTCCCATTACTAGTTCAGGAATATCAGTAGCGAGGAGGCCGGTATCTGATATGTGGTGGTAAAATCGTCCTACCTTACATCCCAGGGTGTCCTTGGTGCTCCGTCACTTCCTCCCATAGTCCAATCCAGGAGAAGTCCTCTGTAGATGACGGGACGTCTCTGACATCTGGCAGATCACAGCTTCTTTCTTCTCTGTCCTCAGAAGGCTCTTCACTCCACAGACCATCTGAAAGGTGACAGTATTCTGAGTCAGAGAAAACCATCATAAGACAGGGAGTTACCCTGAGATGACAGAAATAGGCTGAACACAGAGTCTAGGATGATAGGAAAGCCATTCCTTTGGGATTGCTGCCCCCTGACTATCTCCAGAGCCTCTAACCCAATGAATGCAGATTGTGAATTCTTACTTTACTGGCTGAAAACTAAAATAATAACATCCTGCTGTCCATCTATGTCTGGAGGCACCCTACACCCCCATCCCTCCCCTCTATCTCACTGTCCTCATCTGTCCATCTATGTCTGGAGGCACCCTACACCCCCATCCCTCCCCTCTATCTCACTGTCCTCATCTGTCCATCTATGTCTGGAGGTACCCTACACCCCCATCCATCCCCTCTATCTCACTGTCATCATCTGTCCATCTATGTCTGGAGGCACCCTACACCCCCATCCCTCCCCTCTATCTCACTGTCCTCATCTGTCCATCTATGTCTGGAGGTACCCTACACCCCCATCCCTCCCCTCTATCTCACTGTCCTCATCTGTCCATCTATGTCTGGAGGCACCCTACAACATTGACTGCCTCTTCATTACAGAAAGCTGGCTAACACCTGACTGCAACACCATCCTAACTGAATTGGTGCCCGAGAACTACAGTATCCTAACTGAGCATAGGTTAGGAAAAAAAGGAGGAGGCCTAGCAGTGATTTTCAAATCGCACCTTGGGTTTACCAAACCAACTTTACAGAACTCAGTGCCTTTAATGGAAACACTCTCACTGCATCTTCAAACAACACCTCAAGACACCATTCACATACTACTATGCTACAGACCACCAGGACCAAAGACCAATCTCCTCACTCCACTCACTGAATTCTTCTCAATACACACCCTGAAAACCAAAAACCCTCTGGTACTTGGGGATTTTAACCTCTGGGCAAACTCTGCCCAAGACTTTATCGCAACCGCTTGCGTCAACCAAATGGAAGAACTAGGCCTTAAACAGCTGATAAATTTAAAATCACCAACATCACCCTCCAAAAACAGAAACGGTGCAACAACAACAAACTGGAATAGATTTCAGAAGAAACTACACTCCGAACTCTTCAAAACCACATTATCAAACAAAATACTTTTGCTAAACTCAAACCTCTCAACGGAACAAACACTCAACTCCCTAAACAAGGTATTACTACAAACAGCAGACTTAGTGGCCCCAAAGCGCAGAACACCCATCCGCAAAAAAACTCGAGATGGTTTAATGGCACTCTCACCCTACTCAAGCAAGAACATAGAAAGGGGCGTGGCTTGGCAATGGCGCTGTGAGGCTGCTTTTTCTGGGAGCTCCGTGCTTCGCTCAGGCTGGGGACCGGATCTAGTGCACCTACCGTGCAAACAACTATATGTCCATGACGGACAGACCTCCGGGAACACCTGCAGCCAACAAAAACGCGGACATATCAGCTTATTTCCTGCGGAATACAGCCACACCGTCACAGGCCTCCGAATCCAAGATGGCGCCGCCGCGCAACAACAACGCGGGCACAACATCGCTCAAGAAGACGAGCAAAGGGCCCCCCAGTGCCTCTCAAGGTAACGGGTCTATCCCCCACAGACCGGACTCCCCGATCCTCTCCCCAGAGATCCCAGAGATAGACGGTAGCTCGTTCGCACAGTCTGTACAGACCGCCAGCACTCAGGGGCCAGCACTGCCTGAAGGTTGGAAGGAGCTGATTGCCCTTCTCCCCACTAAAAAAGATATCTCTGACTCGGCAGCTACTATTGTGAATACCCTTTCTAAAGAAATCCATGACCTTAAGCAGAGGATAGATACAGTAGACTCTAGAGTATCTGAGGTAGAAACATCCACTTTCCTGCTAGAATCCAGAATGTCAGCCATGGAAAAAGTTCATGTTGATTATAAAAGACGTCTGATCCTGATGCAACTTTCCAAAGATGATGGAGAGAATCGCAGCAGAAGAAACAACATCAGAGTGCGCGGCCTACCTGAAGCTACATCAGGGAGTGACCTCAGAGCTACGATAGTGGCCATATTTAACCGATTGCTGGGCAGACCACCTACAGATGAGCTGGAATTGGACCGAGTGCACCGCGTGCAGGGTCCTAGGCGAGAGAGAGACGACCCAGCACCGAGAGATGTATTGGCGAGAGTTCACTACTATACAATCAAGGAGGAAATCTTACAGAAGTCATGGACCCAGGGCCCCCTGGACTTTGATGGTGCGACTGTGCAACTCTTCCCTGATTTATCGCGACTCACCCTGCGCATGAGGGGCCAAATACGACCTTTACTTGAGGCAATCAGATCTGCAGGAGCTACATACAGATGGGGACACCCCTTCCACCTGATTGTTCCGAAAGGGACCAACTCATTCGTGCTGCGATGGCCGGAACAGCTTCCCGACCTGTTCGGGTTCTTGGGGTGCCCCGGCTTCTCTGTGCCCAACTGGCTGGACTTTCCAATCACCTTCAACAACCCACGTTCTACATCACCAAGACCCCAAAGATCCGGTAGACGACAGTGGCGCTCAAGGTCCAGGATATCCCCGAGAGACAATCTCACCGCACCAGAATCTTGACTGGACTACCCTTCCTGATCTTATAAAATATACACACGGTTCCGTGAGTGGGTCCTGTACAGTTTAAGGGGCTTATTATGTAGGGGGGTTATTAGAGGGCCTTGCACCTCGCTACAGAGTGGCAATGTCTAAAATGGTTGTTTGGATCCAACTGCTCTCGGGGCCTTCTCACTGCGCCTCCTTCCCATGGTTCCCCACTTGTAACGGGGGCATCTTATGTTACTCCCCGTTTATTTTTATTCCCCTTTTTTTCTTTTTGTTGTTTTTACTGGGGACGTGGGGTCGCGGCGTTGGGGGAGCCCTGACTCAGAAGACATGGTGTTGTGTATAGCCTACTACTGTTTTGATTTTGGGCACTAAAGTTCACTAAGATAGTTATGTTACAGACGAGTAGTGGTTATGTGCGCTTCCCTGTGTCCACATCAGGGGGTCACACACACGCAGCCCGAAGGTTTAGTAATATGACAAATAGAATTGTTATTTGGAATCTCTATTATTTTTATGTTTAATTTCTTTGTTCCATTTATAGCGGTAATAGTCTGGTATCTTTCATTATACCGGTTCTCTCCTGTCGACACGTCTCCCACTGTGTCGCAGAGTCTAGTCTTCCACACCCACTAATAGGTAGCGCATACGTGCGCAAGGCTTAGTTTAGCAACAGTAGGATAATTCATTTGTCCTTCTTAGCATTATCTTTTCTCATCTCCAAACTTTCACTTCCCTCTTCCTCCCTCCCTCTCTTAGTCCTCCCCCCTACTTCTTCCTTTCTGCCTTTTCCTCCTCCTACTCTTCCACTCCCTCTAGTCTCTGGCGGTGGTCCCGCTCCCGCCCCCCCCCCCCCCCCCGCTTTTTACCTCCTTGGACATTTTCTTTATTTTTATATTTATTGTTTCGGTATTGGTGAGCGACATGGCCCCCCCAGGTAATCCCACGGGTCCACGCACACAAGGAGAGATAAAATTTACCTCCCTCAATGTTAGGGGCCTGGCGACACCGGAGAAACGCTCCAGATTACTCTCAGACCTGAAAAAATCACGCTCACAGGTGGCGTTTGTTCAGGAAACACATTTCAAAAAGTCGGCAGTTCCCAGACTTAGTAACAGGGACTTTCCCAATGTATACCACGCTCCCTCCCCTTTGTCGAAATCAAAGGGGGTTAGCATATTGATAGCCAGATCTTTACAGTGGACGCTGTTAGAGGAGAGAGCAGACCCACATGGGCGATACCTGCTCTTAAAGGGCAAAATCAGAAATACCACAGTGACCCTGATCAATGTCTATTTCCCCAACTCTGACCACCTGTCCTTCTTGCATTCACTCGTTCCCTTGATACTTGAGTTCCGGGAGGGTTTATTCCTGATGGGCGGTGATTTTAATTTTACTCAGGAGCCGCTACTCGACGTTTCAAGAGGAGCGTCTCATTTATCCTTCGCTTACTTGAAAAAACTTAAACAGGAGTTGGCTAGCCTGCAGTTAGTCGATCCCTGGAGGACCATGCACCCTGAGGAGAGGGATTACACCTACTTCTCTGCGGTGCATGGAACCTACTCCAGGATAGACTTTTTCCAGATTCAACATAAGGATCTCCCGTATGTCACCTCATCCCAAATTGATTACATTTCCCTATCGGATCATGCTCCCACACATGTAACCATGTGCTGGGATACAGAACTTAGATCCCCCCCAACCTGGAAACTAAACGAGTCCCTGTTGCAGATCCCGGAAGTACGCACAGAGATAAACAGGACACTAACCAACTATTTCTCAGAAAACACGGACCCACAGTTGTCTTCAATGACAATATGGGAGGCCCATAAATGTGTAATAAGAGGTGAACTAATTAGGATCGGGGCCGCAAAAAAAAGGGAAAGAACCAAACAGATTGATTCCTTGATATCCCAGGTGCGATCTCTCGAGCTGCTACACAAGAAGTCTTTGGCCGAAACACACCTCAAGGCTCTACTGAAGGCCAGAGGTGACTTGAAAGACCTTCTGTACCACAAAACGCTACAGAATCTGGCTTGGGCTAGAAGATCTATGTTCGAATTTTCCAATAAACCAAGTACCATGTTGGCCAGACTTCTACGTGGTCCGAGACAGCGCACTTACATCCCATCAATAGTGACCTCACAAGGGGCGAAAGCTCACACCTCCAGAGATATAGCCAGCGAATTCGTTAAGTATTATCAACAATTATACAACATACACAAGGGGGAACCCGTGGGTTCTTTAGAAGAGAAGGAGAGGTTGGCGGGTGAATACATCAGGTCCTCGGGTATGCCTACTTTGCCAACTGAAATAAGTGACGCTTTTGAAGCGGACATTACTCAGGAAGAACTAGTGCTAGCGCTGGCACAAACGAAACCCAGGAAGGCGCCGGGGCCGGATGGCTTCACCCTGACCTATTACCAGACCTTTGAGCCCAACCTATCACCACACTTTCTCAAGGCATACAATACATTAAAGGAGGGTAGTACTAATATGGTAGACTCCCTACGGGCATTTATATCCCTGATCCCAAAGGAAGGGAAGGATCCCAATTACTGCAGTAACTACCGTCCGATTGCGTTACTTAACGTAGATCTGAAATTATTTTCCAAAATCCTCGCCAATAGAATCCTGCCGCATATTCCACAACTGATCCACCTGGACCAGGCGGGGTTTGTGCCGCTGAGGGAGTCGAGAGACAATACCATTAGAGTTCTCAATCTTATACATGAAGCGAGATCAGTCCAGAAGCCTTTTCTGCTCCTCTCCACGGACGCAGAGAAGGCTTTTGATAGGGTGGCCTGGCATTTTATGCGGGCCACTCTGGAGCATATTGGATTAGGCCCAAACATGAGAGGCTGGATCTCATCTTTGTACTCGGCTCCCTCGGCGGCGGTACGGGTTAATGAGTGGCGTTCGGAATTCTTTGACATTTCAAACGGGACGAGACAGGGGTGCCCCTTGTCCCCACTGATTTTCATTCTCTCACTCGAGCCGTTCATGTGTAGCGTGCGTGGGAATCCTGATATAACGGGAATTACTAAACCCTCCGGCCACCACAAAATTGCGGCCTTCGCCGACGACCTGATTTTTTTCGTCTCCAACCCACAGATTACACTTCCCAACATCCTTTCAGCTCTTAAGGCATATGGAGAATTATCGAACTACAAAATCAATTGTGCCAAGTCCGCGGTGTTGAATATCACACTACCGGCTAGGGAAGCTGTAAACATGAGCAAATCCTTCCCTTTCAGATGGGCGGAGAAATCTATCCGCTACCTGGGGGTGGACATCACCCCGGACTTGGCACACCTATACACCTGCAATTTCATACCCCTACTCCAGAGACTTAAGATAGATCTCCAGACGTGGCACAGACTTACCTTGACCTGGTTTGGGCGTTGTACCGCCCTGAAAATGACAGCCCTACCCCGGATTTTATATGTACTTCAAACATTACCGATCCAGTTACCAACTACTTTCTTTAAGCAAATTCAGTCTATCATTAGAGAGTTTATATGGTCTCATAAATCCCCCAGAGCGAAAATACAAACGCTGACCAAACCTAAAGATAAAGGGGGAGTGGGTCTCCCGGATATCTCTCGATATTACCAGGCGGTTCACTTAGCCAGGATTGCCGATTGGCACTGTAACGGAGACTCCAAACAATGGGTGGGAATGGAAATTGAAGATTCCTCTATTCCCTTACTCCCATCCCCGTGGCTCATGTCCACCCCGCCGGTGGACATGAAATCCCACCCGCTAATAGGCGCCACCCTCCGGGTGGCGAGGAAAATATTCCGCTCCACAGACATATCACCACTACCCTCACCCATGACGCCGATTATAGGTAACCCAGACTTTACCCCCGGACTCACAAGTCGCCGATTGAGACAGTTGATGTCTGGAGAAAAACAGTCCCTAGGTGAGATTTGGCCCCAGGGAGAACTTCCAGCTGCCTCCACACTTTCCAGACTTATAGATCCTCCATTAGACAGCTTCAGCACTCTTCAACTCAGACACTATCTAAAGACCCTCCAGAAATTACACTATGCACCTCGGGGCCACACTCCCCTGGAATCCCTCTGCAAAACTGGGGAACCAATTAGACACACACTGTCGTTTCTATACAGTCTACTGACGAATCAGGGGGGGGACTCAACCCCAGAGTTCCTCCTGAAATGGGAAAGGGACCTGGGGACTCAGTTCTCCACTAAACAAAGAAAGAAGGTCTTGGTCTTAGCACATAAGTCCTCGATTGCGAGCCATTATCAAGAAGCGGGATATAAAATCCTGACCAGGTGGTACAGAGTCCCATATGTGCTACATAAAATGAGTCCGTCGCTGTCGGATAGGTGTTGGAGATGTGACAGGGAAGTGGGAAGTATGCTTCACGTCTTTTGGTCGTGCCCACTCCTGAGACCCTTTTGGGAGGAGGTGACCACGACTATTCAAAGTCTGACCTCGGTCAATCTCAAAGACAACCCGGCCGCATGCCTTCTACACCTGACCACAAGACCGATTCAAAAATATAAGAAAACATTGACAATGCAACTCCTAAACGCAGCCAGGACATGCATTCCGGCGCTCTGGCGGAGTCCTCTCCCTCCGTCCAGGGTCCTGTGGTACTCAAAAGTTAACTGTATTTTACGCATGGAGGAACTGACGGCAACTCTACAAAACAAAGAGGAACAATTTATGGACAAATGGAGGCCCTGGAGATATTTTGTGGGTACAGACGCATATCTGCAGGACATGGCAGAGACACATTCTTCGCCTACCTGAGATACAGCCCCAAAAAACCACATTGAAACAGATATACCGGTACACACCCCTTTGGGGTGTGGCGGGTGGGATTGTGTTGGGGGCGATGTCGCAGCCATTCCTTTACAACCCCTTCTTTTTTGCCCTCTTCTCACCCTTTCTTGCATCTCCTTCCCCTTTCATACCCTGCTTTTCTTTCCACTTCCTACTTTTTTCCTCTCTTTAGTATCTTATGTCTAAATCAGCTCACTAAGCAGCCGTGATGACGGCGATTTCGAATATAATGTGAATGACATTTTTTGAAAAGAGCTGGTAACACTCACCTATATAGCAAAAGACATATCTGTCTTTAAAGGTTTAAATACTTTAATAGATATCAAAACTGTTCATAAACAATTTAAGTTCTATGCAAGGTGGCCCGTTGATAGGCATCCTTGATACAATATATTATGTATGAAACGGATATACTTTTGGCTAGAACATATATATGCTGCCATTTTTGTTTGGTAAATAACTTGGATTTTGGGCTACAGTTACACTTCATATGATTCAAAAGTATTTGTGTATGGAATACATCATCTGCTGTAACCTAGACTGTATTTCCATGCCTTCTGTGTATCAAAATAAAGAAATTTAAAAAAAAAGCAAGAACATAGAAGAGCTGAAAGAGCATGGAGAAGAAATCCTACCAAGGAAAACCATACTAACTACAAAGCACTCACTGTGAAATACCACAAAGCAATCTTCAAAGCCAAAAAAGAACATTTCTCGGACACTATCTCAACTGCCCTAAACTGTCCGCGGGAACTTTTCAAAATAGTCACTCAGTCCATGAATCCGACCTGCTTAGAGCCCCCAGCAAACGATACTCAAGAATTCTGCAATGAGTTATCAGATTTCTTCATCGACAAAATCGACAACATTCGGAAATCAATTCATCAGAAAAGAACAACCAACCTCACTCAACCAAAGCAAAAAGAGGATATCGACACGAACATCACACAACCACCAAATTTCTCTTCGTCCCCAATCACCACTGACACGACTATAAACATCATCAGAAGCCTTCGAGACAGCACATCACCAAACGACATCATTCCCACAAAACTCCTGAAAGAATGTTCCGACATCTTGGCCCCTACCCTAACACACCTCATAAATCAATTATTCAAAGAAGGGACTGTGCCAACCTCCCTCAAGCAAGGCATCGTCAAACCCCTGCTAAAGAAACCCAATCTCGACCCTAAGGACCCCAACCACCGCCGACCGATAACAAGCCTCAACACCATCTCCAAGATTATGGAGAAAGCAGTAGTACAGCAGCTACAACCCCACCTGGACACACACCAACTCCTGGACCCTCTGCAATCAGGCTTCCGCCCGGGCCATGGCGCAGAAATAGCACTCCTCAAAATATGGGAGGACGCCCTTGAAGCAGCAGATGACAGAGAATCATGTCTCCTGGTACTGTTAGACCTCAGCGCAGCATTCGATACAGTGGACCACAATACTTTACTTGTCCGCCTCTCAGAAGTTGCAGGAGGTACAGGTCCAGCTCTAAAATGGCTTGCATCCTTCCTAGAGAATCGCTCTCAGATAGTGAAACTAGGAACATTCACCTCGGAAACCCGGGCAATCTCCTGCGGAGTCCCTCAGGGCTCACCCCTGTCACCAGTGCTATTCAACATCTACATCCGCCCACTTCTCAATATCATCAGGAAAACGGACCTCTGCTTCCACTCATACCCTGATGACACCCAACTCTACCTTCGCATCACCGGACAAAAAAAAACATCATCAGCAATTAGAGAAATGCTTCACTTTAATAGATGACTGGATGACCATCAGCTCCCTCAAACTCAACGGTTCAAAAACAGAACTTCTTCTCCTACACGCTAACAAAAATTCCAAAATTAAGACTCCGTGGACACCTCCCACCATCCTCGGACAGACCATCTCTCCAAGCACCAAAGCCAAGAGTCTCGGAGTCATCTTTGACTCAGGAATGACAATGGATGCACAAATAGGATCAGTAGTCAGCGGATCCCACTATCTCCTCCGCCTGCTACGTAGACTCATCCCCTTCATCCCAGAAGAGGACAAAGCGGCAGTTGTGGGAACAATCATCAATAACCGACTCGACTACGCAAATTCGCTCTACGTAAGACTACCCCAATATCAGCTTGCGCGCTTGCAACTCGTCCAAAACACGGCGGCAAGACTGTTAACAGGAAAAAAACCCTGGCAATCTATTTCACCATCCCTAAAATGCCTACATTGGCTAACCGTAAAGAATCGTATCAAATTCAACACCCTCTGCCTCACCCACAAATGCATACAAGGAAACGATCCGCTATATCTCCGGGAGAAAATAAAACACTACACACCGAATCGCAGTCTTCGATCAGCTAACCAAAACCTCCTCATCATTCCCAAATACCGCTACAAAGCAAAGGGAGAACGAAGATTCGCAGTCCAAGGACCTCGACTATGGAATGCTCTTCCAACCAACATCCGCATGGAAGAAAACCATCAGGCCTTCAGGAAAAAACTAAAGACCTTCCTTTTCTAAGAAGCTGACAACAGAGAACGCATCCAGCGCCTTGAGGCGATTCAGTTCGCATTTGCAGCGCTCTACAAATCATTCATTCATTCATTCCCCCCCATCCCTCCCCTCTATCTCACTGTCTTCATCTGTCCATCTATGTCTGGAGGTACCCTACACCCCCATCCCTCCCCTCTATCTCACTGTCCTCATCTGTCCATCTATGTCTGGAGGTACCCTACACCCCCATCCCTCCCCTCTATCTCACTGTCCTCATCTGTCCATCTATGTCTGGAGGTACCCTACACCCCCATCCCTCCCCTCTATCTCTCTTCCTCATCTGTCCATCTATGTCTGGAGGTACCCTACACCCCCATCCCTCCCCTCTATCTTACTGTCCTCATCTGTCCATCTATGTCTGGAGGTACCCTACACCCCCATCCATCCCCTCTATCTCACTGTCCTCATCTGTCCATCTATGTCTGGAGACACCCTACACCCCCATCCATACCCTCTATCTCACTGTCCTCATCTGTCCATCTATGTCTGGAGGTACCCTACACCCCCATCCCTCCCCTCTATCTTACTGTCCTCATCTGTCCATCTATGTCTGGAGGTACCCTACACCCCCATCCATCCCCTCTATCTCACTGTCCTCATCTGTCCATCTATGTCTGGAGGTACCCTACATCCCCATCCCTCCCCTCTATCTCACCGTCATCATCTATCCATCTATGTCTGGAGGCCCCCTACACCCCCATCCCTCCCCTCTATCTCACTGTCATCATCTATCCATCTATAACTGGAAGAACCCTACACCCCCATCCCATCTAGCTCCCTTTTTAATATATTTCTGTATTATTACCATTTAGTGCTGGTGATAGTTTACATTCGGGACTATTCTACAGACAAGCCATCCGCCATTATTTATACCCTGACCCCCCCCATACACCCCCCGGTCACCATCACCCCCATTCCATCCCTCCATCATTACCTTCACTCATACACCCCCCAGTCACCATCACATCACCCCTCCATTCCATCCTTACACCCTCCGGCCGCCATCGTCCCCCATTGAATCCCTCCATCATTACCTTCACTCATACACCCCCCAGTAACCATCACATCACCCCTCCATTCCACCCATACACCCTCCGGCCACCATCGCCCCCCATTCCCTCATCACCCCCTTTACCCATAAACCCCCCCACCATCTTCCCCATCCCATCCCCTTATTGCCCTCATAAAACCCCCGACCATCATCCCCCATCTACCGCCCTTCACTCATACAACCCTAAGGCCCCTATCACCCCCATTCCATCCTAATCCCCCCAAATAACTATCCTTCCCCAGGACCCCCATCACATGTCTTTTTTTCCTACACACACCCATCACCCTCATTACATTTCCCTATTCCCCCTCAAACACCCATTCCATTAGACTAGTCTCCCTATACACCCCCAGGCCCTCATCACCCCATTCCATCCACAAATACACTCCCAGACCCCTATTCCATCATGCTACTCCTCCCATACAGCCCCCAGACCCCCATCTCCCCCCATTCCATCCCCTATCCCCCCATACACACACCCAGATCTCCATCACCCCCATTGCATCTCCCTATTCCCCCCACAGACCCCCATTACATACGACTAGTCTCCCTATACACTCATCACCCCCATTCCATCCCCAAATACACCTCCATCACATCCCCCTACTCCCCCCAGGCCCCCATTCCATCCCCCTACTCTCCCTATACACCTATATTACATCCCCTATCCCCCCATATCCACCCAGACCTCCATCACCCCCATTCTATCCTCTATTACCCCCATATCAACCTCAGGCCCCATTACATCCTCCTACTCCCCCTCATACAACCACCCCCCCCCGGGGCCCCCATCTCCATTACATCCTCCTATTCCCCCCATACACCCCCCCCCCCGGGGCCTCCATCTCCCCCATTACATCCTCCTACTCCCCCCATACACCCCCCAGGGCCTCCATCTCCCCCCATTACATCCTCCTACTCCCCCCCATACAACCCCGGGGCCTCCATCTCCCCCATTACATCCTCCTACTCCCCCCCATACACCCCCCGAGCCTCCATCTCCCCCATTACATCCTCCTACTCCCTCCCATACACCCCCCGAGCCTCCATCTCCCCCATTACATCCTCCTATTCCCCTCATACACCCACCCCCCCACCCCCCGGGGCCTCCATCTCCCCCATTACATCCTCCTACTCCGCCCCATACACCCCCCCGGGGCCTCCATCTCCCCCATTACATCCTCCTACTCCGCCCATACACACCCCACGGGCCTCCATCTCACCCATTACATCCTCCTACTCCCCCTCATACAACCACCCCCCCCCGGGGCCCCCATCTCCATTACATCCTCCTATTCCCCCCATACACACCCCCCGGGGCCTCCATCTCCCCCATTACATCCTCCTACTCCCCCCCATACACCCCCCAGGGCCTCCATCTCCCCCCATTACATCCTCCTACTCCCCCCCATACACCCCCCGAGCCTCCATCTCCCCCATTACATCCTCCTACTCCCCCCATACACCCCCCAGGGCCTCCATCTCCCCCCATTACATCCTCCTACTCCCCCCCCATACACCCCCCGAGCCTCCATCTCCCCCATTACATCCTCCTACTCCCCCCATACACCCCCCAGGGCCTCCATCTCCCCCATTACATCCTCCTACTCCCCCCCATACACCCCCCCGGGGCCTCCATCTCCCCCATTACATCCTCCTACTCCCCCCATACACCCACCCCCACCCCCCGGGGCCTCCATCTCCTCCATTACATCCTCCTACTCCCCCCATACACACCCCCCGGGGCCTCCATCTCCCCCATTACATCCTCCTACTCTCCCCATACACACACACTCAGACCCCCATATTAACCCCAGGCACCCATAGCCCTCATTCTATCCCCCTAGTCCCCCCATACACACACCCATACCCCCATCACCTCCATTCCATCCCCCTATTATCCCCATATCACATATTTCCACCAACCTTTCCTCTGTGGTGATCACAGAGCTACCATCTTGGAAAGTAGAGAACAATGAATTGGTCTTCAACAAAATGGCGGCCGCAGATAGACTCAGAAACAAATATTTTCCGCTAAATAACTTCAGCTTCTATTGCTTCCACAATGAGGAGATCATCGATAAAATAGTGTCCGCTGTGGACGGGACACGTTATGCATCCAGCTTCTTCCCGGCCCGGATTGTATTGAGGAAAGATAATATTCTGAACCTTCAGAGGGAGTCATACCAGGTTCTGCCACCAGATGGCAGCCTTATCATGTCATATATATAGTGTGCTTAGAAATACGAAGTGCTACTACATTCATCCACAAGGCGGCAGCAAAGTAGCAGCTATATTCTCTGTATAGAAAATAAGTGTGAGCGTTACCAGGATAAGCCAGCAGATGGCAGCATGGTGTTTGCAAGAGATACAGCGCATGCCCAGTCTGCCGCCATTATATGGTGGAGAATTATTTAGGTCTTCAAGAAAATGGCGGCACGACGGACTTTTCTGTTTAGTGTACTGCGCATGACCAGAACAGCTGCCATTTATCCGAGCAGTAAATAGTATTCTGGTCTTCAGTAATATGGCGCCGTGTTCATTATACTCATTGGGTTAGTTTTGCCCCGTCAGGCTCGTTTTTCAGAAGACAAACTGTAGAAGTTAGATGGAACACCAATCACTGTGCAGTGGGCGTGACCGTGTCCGAGCGGACTTGATAGGGAGCCGTGTTTTAAAGGGGCGGGGATATTTGCCAGGCTCCGCCCCCACCATTCTTATTGGACACTTCATAATGTTTCTTGGAGCCGGTGACGTCATTTTGTTATTGAGAAAATGACCGAATGGAGATTACTTTCACATAATGACCCCGGAGCTACGAGAATCGGGCTCTAGAGGACGACGAGGCCGCCATTTTACTGAAGACCTCCTCGTTTTATGTTTTCTGAAATAGAGGGGGAAATGGGATTGAGACATGTCTGCTGTTACCGCCATCATCATGAGGTCCAAGATATTGGTATAATGAAAAATGGCAGCTTGGGCATGCGCAGTATACGATGATAGCACTCGCTATGGTGCCGCCTTGTGGTCGTATCTGGTATGACTCCCCCTGTGTTACTATACATATAATATTACCGGCACTCTGCCCCCTTGTGGTTGTATCTGGTATGACTCCCCCTGTGTTACTATACATATAATATTACCGTCACTCTGCCCCCTTGTGGTTGTATCTGGTATGACTCTCTTATGTTACTATACTCAGAGAAAATTGAGTACTGTCCGTGATACTTTTTTTATTTGCACTAACATACAATTTTTCAGGACAAGCTTTCGGGGTATGTCCCCTTCTTCAAGGTCCAAGCAGTACTGATTCACACATTTTTAAGCAGAATGTTAAAGAAGGGAAAAAAAAAAAAAAAAATAGGAAAACCAAACACATACAAATCAATGGCAATAAAGATAGCAGCAGAGTTAGTGAGATAAGACAGAGGGAGAGTTAGGGAGGGAATGCAGGGGGGGGGGATGCTGGTCACAGAGGGGGTCGTTTTTTTTTGTTTTTTTTTTTTTCCTTCTTTAACATTCTGCTTAAAAATGTGTGAATCAGTACTGCTTGGACCTTGAAGAAGGGGACATACCCCGAAAGCTTGTCCTGAAAAATTGTATGTTAGTGCAAATAAAAAAAGTATCACGGACAGAACTCAATTTTCTCTGTCACAATTGCACTAATACGGCTACAATCAAATCAAGTTACTATACTCAAAATATTACCGTCACTCTGCTGTCCCCTTGTGGATGATCCTGGTATGACTCCCCCTGTGTTACTATACATATAATATTACCGTCACTCTGCCCCCTTGTGGTTGTATCTGGTATGACTCTCTTATGTTACTATACATATAATATTATCGTCACTCTGCCCCCTTGTGGTTGTAACTGGTATGACTCCCCCTGTGTTACTATACATATAATATTACCGTCACTCTGCCCCCTTGTGGTTGGATCTGGTATGACCCCCCCTGTGTTACTATACATATAATATTACCGTCATTCTGCCCCCTTGTGGTTGTATCTGGTATGACTCCCCTGTGTTACTATACATATAATATTACCGTCACTCTGCCCCTTGTGGATGTATCTGGTATGACTCCCCCTGTATTTCTATACATATAATATTACCGTCACTCTGCTACCTTGTGGTTGGATCCCGTATGACTCCCCTGTGTTACTATACAGGCATACCCCACTTTTAAGTACACAATTGGGTTTATTTGTGTACTTCTAATATTACCGTCACTCTGCTCCCTTGTGGTTGTATCTGGTATGACTCCCCCTGTGTTACTATACATATAATATTACCGTCACTCTGCCGCCTTGTGGTTGGATCTGGTATGACTCTCTGTGTTACTATACATAAAATATTACCGTCACTCTGCTCCCTTGTGGTTGGATCTGGTATGACTCCCCCTGTGTTACTATACATATAATATTACCGTCACTCTGCCTCCTTGTGGTTGTATCTGGTATGACTCCTCCTGAGTTACTATACATATCATTTTTTTTTCAATAAATGTTTATTAAAATTTTTCAGATATACATAAAATCACAGTTATCGGGTATACATTGAAACAGAAGCTGTTAATACAATCAATAAGTCATACAATCAATAAGTCATACAATCGATAAATAAAGCAGAAATGAAAGAACAAGTTCAAAATACGGCCAACTGAGCCTCTTACTAGGTCACTTCTGTATTAGTGATGGAGGTGAAGTTCCGACCCAGTAAAGTATTCCTATGGTAAAGCGGGAATACTCTAATTAACCACTTGCTTACTGGGCACTTAAACCCCCTCCTGCCCAGACCAATTTTCAGCTTTCAGCACTGACGCACTTTAAATGACAATTGCACGGTCATACAACACTGTACTCAAATGAAATTTTTATCATTTATTTGTCCATGTCTGGAGGTACCCTACACCCCCATCCCTCCCCTCTGCCCATCTATGTCTGGAGGTCCCCTACACCCCCATCCCTCCCCTCTGCCCATCTATGTCTGGAGGTACCCTACACCCCCATCCCTCCCCTCTGCTCATCTATGTCTGGAGGTACCCTACACCCCCATCCCTCCCCTCTGTCCAATCTGTCCATCTACGTCTGGAGGTCCCCTACACCCCCATCCCTCCCCTCTGTCCAATCTGTCCATTTATGTCTGGAGGTACCCTACACCCCCATCCCTCCCCTCTGTCCAATCTGTCCATCTACGTCTGGAGGTCCCCTACACCCCCATCCCTCCCCTCTGTCCAATCTGTCCATCTATGTCTGGAGGTACCCTACACCCCCATCCCTCCCCTCTATATCACTGTCCTCATCTGTCCATCTATGTCTGGAGGTACCCTACACCCCCATCCCTCCCCTCTGCTCCATCTATCCATCTATGTCTGGAGGTACCCTACACCCCCGTCCCTCCCCTCTGCTCCATCTATATCTGGAGGTCCCCTACACCCCCGTCCCTCCCCTCTGCTCCATCTGTCCATCTATGTCTGGAGGTCCCCTACACCCCCATCCCTCCCCTCTATATCACTGTCCTCATCTGTCCATCTATGTCTGGAGGTACCCTACACCCCCATCCCTCCCCTCTGCTCCATCTATCCATCTATGTCTGGAGGTACCCTACACCCCCATCCCTCCCCTCTGCTCCATCTGTCCATCTATGTCTGGAGGTACCCTACACCCCCATCCCTCCCCTCTGTCCAATCTGTCCATCTATGTCTGGAGGTACCCTACACCCCCATCCCTCCCCTCTATATCACTGTCCTCATCTGTCCATCTATGTCTGGAGGTACCCTACACCCCCATCCCTCCCCTCTGCTCCATCTGTCCATCTATGTCTGGAGGTACCCTACACCCCCATCCCTCCCCTCTATCTTACTGTCCTCATCTGTCCATCTATGTCTGGAGGTACCCTACACCCCCATCCCTCCCCTCTGCTCCATCTGTCCATCTATGTCTGGAGGTACCCTACACCCCCATCCCTCCCCTCTATCTCACTGTCCTCATCTATCCATCTATGTCTGAAGGTACCCTACACCCCCATCCCTCCCCTCTGCTCCATCTATCTATCTATGTCTGGAGGTACCCTACACCCCCATCCCTCCCCTCTGCTCCATCTGTCCATCTATGTCTGGAGGTACCCTACACCCCCATCCCTCCCCTCTATCTCACTGTCCTCATCTATCCATCTATGTCTGGAGGTACCCTACACCCCCATCCCTCCCCTCTGCTCCATCTGTCCATCTATGTCTGGAGGTTCCCTACACCCCCATCCCTCCCCTCTGCCCAATCTGTCCATCTATGTCTGGAGGTACCCTACACCCCCATCCCTCCCCTCTGCTCCATCTATGTCTGGAGGTCCCCTACACCCCCATCCCTCCCCTCTGCTCCATCTATGTCTGGAGGTACCCTACACCCCCATCCCTCCCCTCTGTCCAATCTGTCCATCTACGTCTGGAGGTCCCCTACACCCCCATCCCTCCCCTCTGCTCCATCTGTCCATCTATGTATAGAGGTACCCTACACCCCCATCCCTCCCCTCTGCTCCATCTATCCATCTATATCTGGAGGTCACCTACACCCCCCGTCCCTCCCCTCTGCTCCATCTGTCCATCTATGTATGGAGGTACCCTACACCCCCGTCCCTCCCCTCTGCTCCATCTATGTCTGGAGGTACCCTACACCCCCATCCCTCCCCTCTGCCCCATCTGTCCATCTATGTATGGAGGTACCCTACACCCCCATCCCTCCCCTCTGCTCCATCTATGTCTGGAGGTACCCTACACCCCCATCCCTCCCCTCTGCCCCATCTGTCCATCTATGTATGGAGGTACCCTACACCCCCATCCCTCCCCTCTGCTCCATCTATGTCTGGAGGTATCCTACACCCCCATCCCTCCCCTCTGCCCCATCTGTTCATCTATGTCTGGAGGTTCCCTACACCCCCATCCCTCCCCTCTGCTCCATCTATGTCTGGAGGTACCCTACACCCCCATCCCTCCCCTCTGCCCCATCTGTTCATCTATGTCTGGAGGTACCCTACACCCCCATCCCTCCCCTCTGCCCATCTATGTCTGGAGGTACCCTACACCCCCATCCCTCCCCTCTGCCCATCTATGTCTGGAGGTACCCTACACCCCCATCCCTCCCCTCTGCTCCATCTATCCATCGATGTCTGGAGGTACCCTACACCCCCATCCCCCCCCTCTGCTCCATCTGTCCATCTATGTCTGGAGGTCCCCTACACCCCCATCCCTCCCCTCTGCTCCATCTATCCATCGATGTCTGGAGGTACCCTACACCCCCATCCCTCCCCTCTGCTCCATCTGTCCATCTATGTCTGGAGGTCCCCTACACCCCCATCCCTCCCCTCTGCTCCATCTATATCTGGAGGTCCCCTACACCCCCCGTCCCTCCCCTCTGCTCCATCTGTCCATCTATGTATGGAGGTCCCCTACACCCCCATCCCTCCATCTGTCCAATCTGTCCATCTATGTCTGGAGGTACCCTACACCCCCATCCCTCCCCTCTGCTCCATCTATGTCTGGAGGTCCCCTACACCCCCATCCCTCCCCTCTGCTCCATCTATGTCTGGAGGTTCCCTACACCCCCATCCCTCCCCTCTGTCCAATCTGTCCATCTACGTCTGGAGGTCCCCTACACCCCCATCCCTCCCCTCTGCTCCATCTGTCCATCTATGTATAGAGGTACCCTACACCCCCATCCCTCCCCTCTGCCCATCTATGTCTGGAGGTACCCTACACCCCCATCCCTCCCCTCTGCCCATCTATGTCTGGAGGTCCCTTACACCCCCATCCCTCCCCTCTGCCCATCTATGTCTGGAGGTCCCTTACACCCCCATCCCTCCCCTCTGCCCATCTATGTCTGGAGGTCCCTTACACCCCCATCCCTCCCCTCTGCCCATCTATGTCTGGAGGTCCCTTACACCCCCATCCCTCCCCTCTGCCCATCTATGTCTGGAGGTCCCTTACACCCCATCCCATCTATATCCCCCCGTAATATATTTTACCAGCCACTGCTCTGTCTCCTGTAGAAGATCTGCTATCCATCTTGATGATAAAGGCGGGGGGGGGCTATCAGTCTAATTGGGGCCCCTCAGGTTGTTCCTTGTCTTTGCTGCAAAGAGATTATTATCAGTAAGGATGGATTCAGGCGTGGTTGTGGCTCCACATGCTGATCCCACCAGGAAGCTGACACTCCGCAGTGCTAATCACAGGCAGTGAGATATTCCCAGGTCCGCAGCCACACAGATCGGGAAATGTCTGACTTGCTGTGATTGGCCCTGCGGAGTGTCAGCTTCCTGGCGGGATCGACATGTGGAGCTACAACCACGCCTGAGCCCATCCTTATCAGTTAGTGAGACTCACCAGTCATGGTTTAATGGTTCCCAGTCCAGTTTTATTTTTATAAAGTACTTCCCGCTCATCTCTCTGAATATGGACAAAGTTCCCGGCTGTTTTGACTTCACTGGCAGCTTGCTTGCTGAGACTTCACTTCACAGTAATTCTTAGATCAGCAGTGAGTTTGTATTTTCCTCCCCCCATATTATCCTACCTCACACGCTTCACACACTATCTCCAGCCCACCATTGCTGGATAATAAATGTTGTATTTCTACAAACATTGTGAGTGAGGCCTGAGAAAAGGGTCCACGGGGGGTCCTGAGATGTCACACTGTCTGGGGGCAATAATTTTCCTATTTCTGTATTATTACCATTCAGTGCTGGTGATAGTTTACATTTCGGACTATTCTACAGACAACGCCATCCGCCATTATTTATACCCTGACCCCCATATAACCCCCTCCCCCATGACTCCCATTGCATCTCCCTATTCCCCCCAGACCCCAATTCCCCTTGACTAGTCTCCCCATATACACCCAGACCACCATTCCATCCCCCTATTCCCCCCATACACCCCCCAGGCCCCCCATCTCCCCCATTCCATCTCCCTACTTCCCCCATGCACCCCCAGGCCCCCATTCCATCCCCCTACTCCCCCCATGCACCCCCAGGCCCCTATTCCATCCCCCTACTCCCCCCATGCACCCCCAGGCCCCCATTCCATCCCCCTACTCCCCCCATGCACCCCCAGGCCCCCATTCCATCCCCCTACTCCCCCCATGCACCCCCAGGCCCCCATTCCATCCCCCTACTCCCCCCATGCACCCCCAGGCCCCCATTCCATCCCCCTACTCCCCCAATGCACCCCCAGGCCCCCATTCCATCCCCCTACACACACCCAGACCCCCATTTTATCCCCACATACACCCCCAGGCCCCAATTCTATCTTCTTATTCACCACTTACACCCCATCACCCCCTATCCCCCCCATACACAGACCCCAGAATTCCATCCCCCTATTACCCCCATATCACCTCCTTCCTCAATCTTTTTTTCCGGGGTGAACACAGAGCTGCCATTTTGGAAAGCATAGAATAACGGTCTTCAACAAGATGGCGGCAGCAGACAGACTCAGAAAAAAATTCTTTTCCGCATAGCAAGTTCTTCTTCCATTGCTTCAAAATGATGAAGTCCTCGAAAAAATGGTGTCCGCTGTGGACAGGAAACGTTATGCTTCCTGCCGCTCCTTCCCGGTGTTCTGCCGAGAAAGTTCCGCTCGGCGTATAAGTTCCCCCCTCTACTGCGCCTGCGCAGTAGATGTCGGCGGAAATAGCCGAAGCAGAACAGCTGAAAATCAGCTGTACACGGCGCCTGTAAGAGGGCCCCTCGCTTCGCTCGCCACGCTTCGGGCACGGCCTCGCTGCGCTCGGCACTTTTAGATTCCCCCTCTAGGTCCACTTGGATGGTGGGGAAGGAACCTGGACCCAGAGCGCAGGCGCCGTGTACAGCTGATTGAAGCGTTTGAGCTTCGGCTATCTCCGGCGGCCAACAGAAGTACGTACTGCGCAGGCGCTGCGCCTGCGCAGTACAGGGGAGGAACTTATCCACCGAGGGAACATTCTCGGCAAGACACCGGATTGTATTGAGGAAAGATAATATTCTGTGCGTAACCTTCAGAGGGAGTCATACCAGGTTCAACCACCAGATGGCAGCATTATAATATCATATATAGAGTGTGCTAAGAAATACGAAGTGCTACCACATTTATCCACAAGGCGGCAGCAGAGTAGCACCTATATCCTCTGTATAGAAAATCATTGTGAGCGTTACCAGGATTAGCCAGTTGATGGCAGCATAATATTTCCATAAGATACAGCGCATGCCCAGTCCGCCGCCATTTTATGGTAGATAATTGTTTAGGTCTTCAAGAAAATGGCATCGAGGCGGACTTTTCTGTGTACCGTACTGCGCATGACCGGATTTAGGCGAGCAGTAAATACTACGGTCTTCAAAAATATGGCGCCGGTGTTTCATCAGATTTGGCGACTCGTCAGAATGTAACGGAAGTGACGTTATGTCGCCGCCATCTTGCTACACCCCGCACCCCTCAACAATAAGGCTAAAGTGAGAAGGGGGCAAGCGGACATCTTGTTACACCCACCGGAGTTTTGCATTTCACACTTATTTTTAACAGTAAACGGAGCTTATAAAGTGAAATACAGGATTTAGATACCCGACGGACTGTTTACATGTTGAAATATAAAAGCAGCGTTGTCTGTCAGATTAGCAAACCTGTGAGATCAGCAGGTTTGCAGCCGCTTTTAAAACTTGACATGCAAACAGTCCGCCGGATTTAAAAACCCTGTATTTCACTTGATAAGCTGCGTTTACTGTTAAAAATAAGTGTAAAAAGCAAAACTACCGTGGGTGTAACAAGATGTCCGCTTGCCGCCTTCTCACTGTGTCTATATTATGGAGGAGTGCGGGGTGTAGGAAGATGGCGGCGATGAAACGTCACTTCCGTTATACATTCTGAGGGGACGCCTACTCTGACCAAACAGTTTATAATATTTCTTAAACTTGGAGCCGGTGACGTCATTTTATTAGAGAGAAAATGACCCGCATGGAGATTACTTTCACATAATGACCCCGGAGCTACAAGAAGTGGGCTCTATAGGACGACTAATCCGCCATTTTACTGAGGACCTCCTCATTTTATGTTTTCTGACATAGAAGCCGAAATGTGAATAAGACTTTACACAGAGACGTGTCCGCTGTTGCCGCCATCATGTTGAAAATCAGCTAATGGTGTAAAGAAAAATGGCGGTCTAAGCATGCGCAGTAGTACATATGATGATAACACTCGCTATGCTGCCGCCTTGTGGTTGATCCTGGTATGACTCCCCCTGTGTTACTATACATATAATATTACCGTCACTCTGCCCCCTTGTGGTTGTATCTGGTATGACTCCCCCTGTGTTACTATACATATAATATTACCGTCACTCTGCCCCCTTGTGGTTGGATCTGGTATGACCCCCCCAGTGTTACTATACATATAATATTACCGTCACTCTGCCCCCTTGTGGTTGTATCTGGTATGACTCCCCCAGTGTTACTATACATATAATATTACCGTCACTCTGCCCCTTGTGGTCGGATCTGGAATGACTCCCCCTGTGTTACTATACATATATTATTACCGTCACTCTGCCTCCTTGTGGTTGTATCTGGTATGACTCCCCCAGTGTTACTATACATATATTACCGTCACTCTGCCCCCTTGTGGTCGGATCTGGAATGACTCCCCCTGTGTTACTATACATATAATATTACCGTCACTCTGCCTCCTTGTGGTTGGATCTGGTATGACTCCCCCAGTGTTACTATACATATAATATTACCGTCAATCTGCCTCCTTGTGGTTGTATCTGGTATGACTCCCCCTGTGTTACTATACATATAATATTACCGTCACTCTGCCCCCTTGTGGTTGTATCTGATATGACTCCCCCTGTGTTACTATACATATAATATTACCGTCACTCTGCCCCCTTGTGGTTGTATCTGATATGATCCCCCCTGTGTTACTATATATAAAATATTACCGTCACTCTGCCTCCTTGTGGCTGGATCTGGAATGACTTCCCTGTGTTACTATACATATAATATTACCGTCACTCTGCCCCCTTGTGGTTGTATCTGATATGATCCCCCCTGTGTTACTATACATATAATATTACTGTCACACTGCCCCCTTGTGGTTGTATCTGATATGATCCCCCCTGTGTTACTATATATAAAATATTACCGTCACTCTGCCTCCTTGTGGCTGGATCTGGAATGACTTCCCCTGTGTTACTATACATATAAACTTAAAGAGGAGTTCCACCCAGGGGGTCCGTTAAAAAAAAAAAAATTAAAAGTCAGCAGCTACAAATACTGCAGCTGCTGACATTTAATTAGACAATTACCTGTCCCGGGGTCCAGCGATGTGGGGGATCAAAGCCCTGCTCGTCTCCCCCTCCGTTCAGCAGCGCCGGCATCTGTGGACGTCGGGCTGAGGCTTCACAGCCTGGCACCCACTGCGCATGCGCCTTGATTGGCTGCTCAGTCACCTGGAACCTGTAATGGGTCCCAGATGATTGACAGGAGGGAGGGAGCAGAGCTGAGCCCTTCCTGTGCCGAGGGGGAAGTGATGTCACCAGCCCAGGCACTGGAAGAGGCAGACTACGAGGGACCCCCTAGCAACAGCCATTTAGAGGTAAGTAAAAAAAAAATATACAAATTTTTTTTTTGTATTTTTCTTTAGGATTTTTCATGTATTTTTTTTTTTTTTGTGTGGAACCCCACTTTAAACTAAATCTCTCTAAAACTGAGCTATTAATATTCCTCCCCCCCCCTCCATGACTTTTCCATCAAAATCAACAATGCAACCATCAGTCCCTCCCCTCACACCAGGTCCTCGGTGTAATCCTAAAATCTGACTTGTCATTTCAGCCCCAAATCCAAGAATTCACCTCCATAACATCTCTAAACCACGCCCCTTTTTATCAAATGAAACCACCAAACTCCTCATTAACTCCCTTCTCATTGGCTGCCTCTTCATGGGCTCCTCCCCTCTTCAGTCTATCATGAAGGCTGCTGCCAGACTTATCCACCTTACCAACCGCTCAGCATCTGCCAACCTCTCCTCCAATCCCTACACTCGTCTCCATTCATTGTCTGCCAACCCTCTCCTCCAATCCCTACACTGGTCTCCATTCAGTGTCTGCCAACCCTCTCCTCCAATCCCTACACTGGTCTCCATTCAGTGTCTGCCAACCCTCTCCTCCAATCCCTACACTGGTCTCCATTCAGTGTCTGCCAACCCTCTCCTCCAATCCCTACAGTGGTCTCCATTCAGTGTCTACCAACCCTCTCCTCCAATCCCTACACTGGTCTCCATTCAGTGTCTGCCAACCCTCTCCTCCAATCCCTACACTGGTCTCCATTCAGTGTCTGCCAACCCTCTCCTCCAATCCCTACACTGGTCTCCATTCAGTGTCTACCAACCCTCTCCTCCAATCCCTACACTGGTCTCCATTCAGTGTCTGCCAACCCTCTCCTCCAATCCCTACAGTGGTCTCCATTCAGTATCTACCAACCCTCTCCTCCAATCCCTACACTGGTCTCCATTCAGTGTCCGCCAACCCTCTCCTCCAATCCCTACACTGGTCTCTATTCAGTGTCCGCCAACCCTCTCCTCCAATCCCTACACTGGTCTCCATTCAGTGTCTGCCAACCCTCTCCTCCAATCCCTACAGTGGTCTCCATTCAGTGTCTGCCAACCCTCTCCTCCAATCCCTACACTGGTCTCCATTCAGTGTCTGCCAACCCTCTCCTCCAATCCCTACAGTGGTCTCCATTCAGTGTCCGCCAACCCTCTCCTCCAATCCCTACACTGGTCTCCATTCAGTGTCCGCCAACCCTCTCCTCCAATCCCTACAGTGGTCTCCATTCAGTGTCCGCCAACCCTCTCCTCCAATCCCTACACTGGTCTCCATTCAGTGTCCGCCAACCCTCTCCTCCAATCCCTACACTGGTCTCCATTCAGTGTCTGCCAACCCTCTCCTCCAATCCCTACACTGGTCTCCTTTCAGTGTCTGCCAACCCTCTCCTCCAATCCCTACACTGGTCTCCATTCAGTGTCTGACAACCCTCTCCTCCAATCCCTACACTGGTCTCCATTCAGTGTCTGCCAACCCTCTCCTCCAATCCCTACACTGGTCTCCATTCAGTGTCTGCCAACCCTCTCCTCCAATCCCTACACTGGTCTCCATTCAGTGTCTGCCAACCCTCTCGTCCAATCCTTACAGTGGTCTCCATTCAGCGTCTGCCAACCCTTCCCTACAATCCCTACACTGGTCTCCATTCAGTGTCTGCCAACCCTCTCCTCCAATCCCTACACTGGTCTCCATTCAGTGTCTGCCAACCCTCTCCTCCAATCCCTACACTGGTCTCCATTCAGTGTCTGCCAACCCTCTACTCCAATCCCTACACTGGTCTCCATTCAGTGTCCACCAACCCTCTCCTCCAATCCCTACACTGGTCTCCATTCAGTGTCTGCCAACCCTCTCCTCCAATCCCTACACTGGTCTCCATTCAGTGTCTGCCAACCCTCTCCTCCAATCCCTACACTGGTTTCCATTCAGTGTCTGCCAACCCTCTACTCCAATCCCTACACTGGTCTCCATTCAGTGTCTGCCAATCCTCTCCTCCAATCCCTACACTGGTCTCTATTCAGTGTCTGCCAACCCTCTCCTCCAATCCCTACACTGGTCTCCATTCAGTGTCTGCCAACCCTCTCCTCCAATCCCTACAGTGATCTCCATTCAGTGTCTGCCAACCCTCTCCTCCAATCCCTACACTGGTCTCCATTCAGTGTCTGACAACCCTTTCCTCCAATCCCTACACTGGTCTCCATTCAGTGTCCTCCACCCCTCTCTACCAATCCCTCCACTGGTCTCCATTCAGTGTCTGCCAACCCTCTCCTCCAATTCCTACACTGATCTCCATTCAGTGTCTGCCAACCCTCTCCTCCAATCCCTACACTGATCTCCATTCAGTGTCCTCCACCCCTCTCTGCCAATCCCTCCACTGGTCTCCATTCAGTGTCCTCCACCCCTCTCTACCAATCCCTCCACTGTCCTCCATTCAGTGTCCTCCACCCCTCTCTACCAATCCCTCCACTGTCCTCCATTCAGTGTCCTCCACCCCTCTCTACCAATCCCTCCACTGTCCTCCATTCAGTGTCCTCCACCCCTCTCTACCAATCCCTCCACTGTCCTCCATTCAGTGTCCTCCACCCCTCTCTACCAATCCCTCCACTGGTCTCCATTCAGTGTCCCCCACCCCTCTCTGCCAATCCCTCCACTGGCCTCCATTCAGTGTTCTCCACCCCTCTCTACCAATCCCTCCACTGGTCTCCATTCAGCGTCTGCCAACCCTCTCCTCCAATCCCTACACTGGTCTCTATTCAGTGTCTGCCAACCCTCTCCTCCAATCTCTACACTGGTCTCCATTCAGTGTCTGCCAACCCTCTCCTCCCATCCCTACACTGGTCTCCATTCAGTGTCTGCCAACCCTCTCCTCCAATCCCTACACTGGTCTCCATTCAGTGTCTGCCAACCCTCTCCTCCAATCCCTACACTGGTCTCCATTCAGTGTCTGCCAACCCTCTCCTCCAATCCCTACACTGACCTCCATTCAGTGTCTGACAACCCTCTCCTCCAATCCCTACACTGGTCTCCATTCAGTGTCTGCCAACCCTCTCCTCCAATCCCTACAATGGTCTCCATTCAGTGTCTGCCAACCCTCTCCTCCAATCCCTACACTGGTCTCCATTCAGTGTCTGCCAACCCTCTCTTCCAATCCCTACACTGGTCTCCATTCAGCATCTGCCAACCCACTCCTCCAATCCCTACACTGGTCTCCATTCAGTGTCTGCCAACCCTCTCCTCCAATCCCTACACTGGTCTCCATTCAGTGTCTGCCAACCCTCTCCTCCATTCCCTACACTGGTCTCCATTAAGTGTCTGCCAACCCTCTCCTCCAATCCCTACACTGGTCTCCATTCAGTGTCTGCCAACCCTCTCCTCCAATCCCTACACTGGTCTCCATTCAGTGTCTGCCAACCCTCTCCTCCAATCCCTACACTGGTCTCCATTCAGTGTCCTCCACCCCTCTCTGCCAATCCCTCCACTGTCCTCCATTCAGTGTCCTCCACCCCTCTCTACCAATCCCTCCACTGGCTTCCATTTAGTGTCCTCCACCCCTCTCTACCAATCCCTCCACTGGTCTCCATTCAGTGTCTGCCAACCCTCTCCTCCAATCCCTACACTGGGTCTCCATTCAGTGTCTGCCAACCCTCTCCTCCAATCCCTACAATGGTCTCCATTCAGTGTCTGCCAACCCTCTCCTCCAATCCCTACACTGGTCTCCATTCAGTGTCTGCCAACCCTCTCCTCCAAGCCCTACACTGGTCTCCATTCAGTGTCTGCCAACCCTCTCCTCCAATCCCTACACTGGTCTCCATTCAGCGTCTGCCAACCCTCTCCTCCAATCCCTACACTGGTCTCCATTCAGCGTCTGCCAACCCTTTCCTCCAATCTCTACACTGGTCTCCATTCAGTGTCTGCCAACCCTCTCCTCCAATCCCTACACTGGTCTCCATTCAGTGTCTGCCAACCCTCTCTTCCAATCCCTACACTGGTCTCCATTCAGTGTCTGCCAACCCTCTCCTCCAATCCCTACACTGATCTCCATTCAGTGTCTGCCAACCCTCTCCTCCAATCCCTACACTGATCTCCATTCAGTGTCCTCCACCCCTCTCTGCCAATCCCTCCACTGGTCTCCATTCAGTGTCCTCCACCCCTCTCTACCAATCCCTCCACTGTCCTCCATTCAGTGTCCTCCACCCCTCTCTACCAATCCCTCCACTGTCCTCCATTCAGTGTCCTCCACCCCTCTCTACCAATCCCTCCACTGTCCTCCATTCAGTGTCCTCCACCCCTCTCTACCAATCCCTCCACTGTCCTCCATTCAGTGTCCTCCACCCCTCTATACCAATCCCTCCACTGGTCTCCATTCAGTGTCCTCCACCCCTCTCAGCCAATCCCTCCACTGGCCTCCATTCAGTGTTCTCCACCCCTCTCTACCAATCCCTCCACTGGTCTCCATTCAGCGTCTGCCAACCCTCTCCTCCAATCCCTACACTGGTCTCTATTAAGTGTCTGCCAACCCTCTCCTCCAATCCCTACACTGGTCTCCATTCAGTGTCTGCCAACCCTCTCCTCCAATCCCTACACTGGTTTCCATTCAGTGTCTGCCAACCCTCTCCTCCAATCCCTACACTGACCTCCATTCAGTGTCTGACAACCCTCTCCTCCAATCCCTACACTGGTCTGCATTCAGTGTCTGACAATCCTCTCCTCCAATCCCTACACTGGTCTCCATTCAGTGTCTGCCAACCCTCTCTTCCAATCCCTACACTGGTCTCCATTCAGCATCTGCCAACCCACTCCTCCAATCCCTACACTTGTCTCCATTCAGTGTCCACCAACCCTCTCCTCCAATCCCTACACTGGTCTCCATTCAGTGTCTGCCAACCCTCTCCTCCATTCCCTACACTGGTCTCCATTAAGTGTCTGCCAACCCTCTCCTCCAATCCCTACACTGGTCTCCATTCAGTGTCTGCCAACCCTCTCCTCCAATCCCTACACTGGTCTCCATTCAGTGTCTGCCAACCCTCTCCTCCAATCCCTACACTGGTCTCCATTCAGTGTCTGCCAACCCTGTCCTCCAATCCCTACACTGGTCTCCATTCAGTGTCTGCCAACCCTCTCCTCCAATCCCTACACTGGTCTCCATTCAGTGTCTGCCAATCCTCTCCTCCAATCCCTACACTGGTCTCCATTCAGTGTCTGCCAATCCTCTCCTCCAATCACTACACTGGTCTCCATTCAGTGTCTGCCAACCCTCTCCTCCAATCCCTACACTGGTCTCCATTCAGCGTCTGCCAACCCTCTCCTCCAATCCCTACACTGGGTCTCCATTCAGTGTCTGCCAACCCTCTCCTCCAATCCCTACAATGGTCTCCATTCAGTGTCTGCCAACCCTCTCCTCCAATCCCTACACTGGTCTCCATTCAGTGTCTGCCAACCCTCTCCTCCAATCCCTACACTGGTCTCCATTCAGTGTCTGCCAACCCTCTCCTCCAATCCCTACACTGGTCTCCATTCAGTGTCTGCCAACCCTCTCCTCCAATCCCTACACTGGTCTCCATTCAGTGTCTGCCAACCCTCTCCTCCAATCCCTACACTGGTCTCCATTTAGTGTCTACCAACCCTCTCCTCCAATCCCTACACTGGTCTCCATTCAGTGTCTGCCAACCCTTTCCTCCAATCTCTACACTGGTCTCCATTCAGTGTCTGCCAACCCTCTCCTCCAATCCCTACACTGGTCTCCATTCAGTGTCTGCCAACCCTCTCCTCCAATCCCTACACTGGTCTCCATTCAGTGTCTGCCAACCCTCTCCTCCAATCCCTACACTGACCTTCATTTAATGTCTGCCAACCCTCTCCTCCAATCCCTACACTGGTCTCCATTCAGCGTCTGCCAACCCTCTCCTCCAATCCCTACACTCGTCTCCATTCAGTGTCTGCCATCCCTCTCCTCCAATCCCTACCCTGGTCTCCATTCAGTGTCTGCCAACCCTCTCCTCCAATCCCTACACTGGTCTCTATTCAGTGTCTGCCAACCCTCTCCTCCAATCCATACACTGGTCTCCATTCAGTGTCTGCCAACCCTCTCCTCCAATCCCTACACTGACCTCCATTCAGTGTCTGCCAACCCTCTCCTCCAATCCCTACACTGGTCTCCATTCAGCGTCTGCCAACCCTCTCCTCCAATCCCTACACTGACCTCCATTCAGTGTCTGCCAACCCTCTCCTCCCATCCCTACACTCGTCTCCATTCAGCGTCTGCCAACCCTCTCCTCCAATCCCTACACTGACCTCCATTCAGTGTCTGCCAACCCTCTCCTCCCATCCCTACACTCGTCTCCATTCAGTGTCTGCCAACCCTCTCCTCCAATCTCTACACTGGTCTCCATTCAGTGTCTGCCAACCCTCTCCTCCAATCCCTACACTGGTCACCATTCAGTGTCTGCCAACCCTCTCCTCCAATCCCTACACTGACCTCCATTCAGTGTCTGCCAACCCTCTCCTCCAATCCCTACACTGGTCTCCATTAAGTGTCTGCCAACCTCTCCTCCAATCCCTACACTGGTCTTCATTCAGTGTCTGCCAACCCTCTCCTCCCATCCCTACACTCGTCTCCATTCAGTGTCTGCCAACCCTCTCCTCCAATCCCTACACTGGTCTCCATTCAGCGTCTGCCAACCCTCTCCTCCAATCCCTACACTGGTCTCCATTCAGTGTCTGCCAACCCTCTCCTCCAATCCCTACACTGGTCTCCATTCAGTGTCTGCCAACCCTCTCTTTCAATCCCTACACTGGTCTCCATTCAGTGTCTGCCAACCCTCTCCTCCAATCCTTACAGTGGTCTCCATTCAGTGTCTGCCAACCCTCTCCTCCAATCCCTACACTGGTCTCCATTCAGTGTCTGCCAACCCTCTCCTCCAGTCCTTACAGTGGTCTCCATTCAGTGTCTGCCAACCCTCTCCTCCAATCCCTACACTAGTCTCCATTCAGTGTCTGCCAACCCTCTCCTCCAATCCCTACACTAGTCTCCATTCGGTGTCTGCCAACCCTCTCCTCCAATCCCTACACTGGTCTCCATTCATTGTCTGCCAACCCTCTCCCCCAATCCCTACACTGGTCTCCATTCAGTGTCTGCCAACCCTCTCCTCCAATCCCTACACTGGTCTCCATTCAGAGTCTGCCAACCCTCTCCTCCAATCCCTACACTGGTCTCCATTCAGTGTCTGACAACCCTCTCCTCCAATCCCTACACTGGTCTCCATTCAGTGTCTGCCAACCCTCTCCTCCAATCCCTACAATGGTCTCCATTCAGTGTCTGCCAACCCTCTCCTCCAATCCCTACACTGGTCTCCATTCAGTGTCTACCAACCCTCTCCTCCAATCCCTACACTGGTCTCCATTGAGTGTCTGACAACCCTCTCCTCCAATCCCTACACTAGTCTCCATTCAGTGTCTGCCAACCCTCTCCTCCAATCCCTACACTGGTCTCCATTCAGTGTCCGCCAACCCTCTCCTCCAATCCCTACACTGGTCTCCATTCAGTGTCTGCCAACCCTCTCCTCCCATCCCTACACTCGTCTCCATTCAGTGTCTGCCAACCCTCTCCTCCAATCTCTACACTGGTCTCCATTCAGTGTCTGCCAACCCTCTCCTCCAATCCCTACACTGGTCACCATTCAGTGTCTGCCAACCCTCTCCTCCAATCCCTACACTGACCTCCATTCAGTGTCTGCCAACCCTCTCCTCCAATCCCTACACTGGTCTCCATTAAGTGTCTGCCAACCTCTCCTCCAATCCCTACACTGGTCTTCATTCAGTGTCTGCCAACCCTCTCCTCCCATCCCTACACTCGTCTCCATTCAGTGTCTGCCAACCCTCTCCTCCAATCCCTACACTGGTCTCCATTCAGCGTCTGCCAACCCTCTCCTCCAATCCCTACACTGGTCTCCATTCAGTGTCTGCCAACCCTCTCCTCCAATCCCTACACTGGTCTCCATTCAGTGTCTGCCAACCCTCTCTTTCAATCCCTACACTGGTCTCCATTCAGTGTCTGCCAACCCTCTCCTCCAATCCTTACAGTGGTCTCCATTCAGTGTCTGCCAACCCTCTCCTCCAATCCCTACACTGGTCTCCATTCAGTGTCTGCCAACCCTCTCCTCCAGTCCTTACAGTGGTCTCCATTCAGTGTCTGCCAACCCTCTCCTCCAATCCCTACACTAGTCTCCATTCAGTGTCTGCCAACCCTCTCCTCCAATCCCTACACTAGTCTCCATTCGGTGTCTGCCAACCCTCTCCTCCAATCCCTACACTGGTCTCCATTCATTGTCTGCCAACCCTCTCCCCCAATCCCTACACTGGTCTCCATTCAGTGTCTGCCAACCCTCTCCTCCAATCCCTACACTGGTCTCCATTCAGAGTCTGCCAACCCTCTCCTCCAATCCCTACACTGGTCTCCATTCAGTGTCTGACAACCCTCTCCTCCAATCCCTACACTGGTCTCCATTCAGTGTCTGCCAACCCTCTCCTCCAATCCCTACAATGGTCTCCATTCAGTGTCTGCCAACCCTCTCCTCCAATCCCTACACTGGTCTCCATTCAGTGTCTACCAACCCTCTCCTCCAATCCCTACACTGGTCTCCATTGAGTGTCTGACAACCCTCTCCTCCAATCCCTACACTAGTCTCCATTCAGTGTCTGCCAACCCTCTCCTCCAATCCCTACACTGGTCTCCATTCAGTGTCCGCCAACCCTCTCCTCCAATCCCTACACTGGTCTCCATTCAGTGTCTGCCAATCCTCTCCTCCAATCCCTACACTGGTCTCCATTCAGTGTCTGCCAACCCTCTCCTCCAATCCCTACACTGGTCTCCATTCAGTGTCTGCCAACCCTCTCCTCCAATCCCTACACTGGTCTCCATTCAGTGTCTGCCAACCCTCTCCTCCAATCCCTACACTGGTCTCCATTCAGTGTCTGCCAACCCTGTCCTCCAATCCCTACACTGGTCTCCATTCAGTGTCTGCCAACCCTCTCCTCCAATCCCTACACTGGTCTCCATTCAGTGTCTGCCAATCCTCTCCTCCAATCCCTACACTGGTCTCCATTCAGTGTCTGCCAATCCTCTCCTCCAATCACTACACTGGTCTCCATTCAGTGTCTGCCAACCCTCTCCTCCAATCCCTACACTGGTCTCCATTCAGCGTCTGCCAACCCTCTCCTCCAATCCCTACACTGGGTCTCCATTCAGTGTCTGCCAACCCTCTCCTCCAATCCCTACAATGGTCTCCATTCAGTGTCTGCCAACCCTCTCCTCCAATCCCTACACTGGTCTCCATTCAGTGTCTGCCAACCCTCTCCTCCAATCCCTACACTGGTCTCCATTCAGTGTCTGCCAACCCTCTCCTCCAATCCCTACACTGGTCTCCATTCAGTGTCTGCCAACCCTCTCCTCCAATCCCTACACTGGTCTCCATTCAGTGTCTGCCAACCCTCTCCTCCAATCCCTACACTGGTCTCCATTTAGTGTCTACCAACCCTCTCCTCCAATCCCTACACTGGTCTCCATTCAGTGTCTGCCAACCCTTTCCTCCAATCTCTACACTGGTCTCCATTCAGTGTCTGCCAACCCTCTCCTCCAATCCCTACACTGGTCTCCATTCAGTGTCTGCCAACCCTCTCCTCCAATCCCTACACTGGTCTCCATTCAGTGTCTGCCAACCCTCTCCTCCAATCCCTACACTGACCTTCATTTAATGTCTGCCAACCCTCTCCTCCAATCCCTACACTGGTCTCCATTCAGCGTCTGCCAACCCTCTCCTCCAATCCCTACACTCGTCTCCATTCAGTGTCTGCCATCCCTCTCCTCCAATCCCTACCCTGGTCTCCATTCAGTGTCTGCCAACCCTCTCCTCCAATCCCTACACTGGTCTCTATTCAGTGTCTGCCAACCCTCTCCTCCAATCCATACACTGGTCTCCATTCAGTGTCTGCCAACCCTCTCCTCCAATCCCTACACTGACCTCCATTCAGTGTCTGCCAACCCTCTCCTCCAATCCCTACACTGGTCTCCATTCAGCGTCTGCCAACCCTCTCCTCCAATCCCTACACTGACCTCCATTCAGTGTCTGCCAACCCTCTCCTCCCATCCCTACACTCGTCTCCATTCAGCGTCTGCCAACCCTCTCCTCCAATCCCTACACTGACCTCCATTCAGTGTCTGCCAACCCTCTCCTCCCATCCCTACACTCGTCTCCATTCAGTGTCTGCCAACCTCTCCTCCAATCTCTACACTGGTCTCCATTCAGTGTCTGCCAACCCTCTCCTCCAATCCCTACACTGGTCACCATTCAGTGTCTGCCAACCCTCTCCTCCAATCCCTACACTGACCTCCATTCAGTGTCTGCCAACCCTCTCCTCCAATCCCTACACTGGTCTCCATTAAGTGTCTGCCAACCTCTCCTCCAATCCCTACACTGGTCTTCATTCAGTGTCTGCCAACCCTCTCCTCCCATCCCTACACTCGTCTCCATTCAGTGTCTGCCAACCCTCTCCTCCAATCCCTACACTGGTCTCCATTCAGCGTCTGCCAACCCTCTCTCCAATCCCTACACTGGTCTCCATTCAGTGTCTGCCAACCCTCTCCTCCAATCCCTACACTGGTCTCCATTCAGTGTCTGCCAACCCTCTCTTTCAATCCCTACACTGGTCTCCATTCAGTGTCTGCCAACCCTCTCCTCCAATCCTTACAGTGGTCTCCATTCAGTGTCTGCCAACCCTCTCCTCCAATCCCTACACTGGTCTCCATTCAGTGTCTGCCAACCCTCTCCTCCAGTCCTTACAGTGGTCTCCATTCAGTGTCTGCCAACCCTCTCCTCCAATCCCTACACTAGTCTCCATTCAGTGTCTGCCAACCCTCTCCTCCAATCCCTACACTAGTCTCCATTCGGTGTCTGCCAACCCTCTCCTCCAATCCCTACACTGGTCTCCATTCATTGTCTGCCAACCCTCTCCCCCAATCCCTACACTGGTCTCCATTCAGTGTCTGCCAACCCTCTCCTCCAATCCCTACACTGGTCTCCATTCAGAGTCTGCCAACCCTCTCCTCCAATCCCTACACTGGTCTCCATTCAGTGTCTGACAACCCTCTCCTCCAATCCCTACACTGGTCTCCATTCAGTGTCTGCCAACCCTCTCCTCCAATCCCTACAATGGTCTCCATTCAGTGTCTGCCAACCCTCTCCTCCAATCCCTACACTGGTCTCCATTCAGTGTCTACCAACCCTCTCCTCCAATCCCTACACTGGTCTCCATTGAGTGTCTGACAACCCTCTCCTCCAATCCCTACACTAGTCTCCATTCAGTGTCTGCCAACCCTCTCCTCCAATCCCTACACTGGTCTCCATTCAGTGTCCGCCAACCCTCTCCTCCAATCCCTCCACTGGTCTCCATTCAGTGTCTGCCAATCCTCTCCTCCAATCCCTACACTGGTCTCCATTCAGTGTCTGCCAACCCTCTCCTCCAATCCCTACACTGGTCTCCATTCAGTGTCTGCCAACCCTCTCCTCCAATCCCTACACTGGTCTCCATTCAGTGTCTGCCAACCTCTCCTCCAATCCCTACACTGGTCTCCATTCAGTGTCTGCCAACCCTCTCCTCCAATCCCTACACTGGTCTCCATTCAGTGTCTGCCAACCCTCTCCTCCAATCCTTACAGTGGTCTCCATTCAGTGTCTGCCAACCCTGTCCTCCAATCCCTACACTGGTCTCCATTCAGTGTCTGCCAACCCTCTCCTCCAATCCCTACACTGGTCTCCATTCAGTGTCTGCCAATCCTCTCCTCCAATCCCTACCACTGGTCTCCATTCAGTGTCTGCCAATCCTCTCCTCCAATC